>BSBK01003990.1:530000-538268 GCA_027943335.1 Chamaecyparis obtusa
ACTGAGAGGGGGGTGAATTAGTTATCCTGAGTCCCAAATCAAAATGTATAATCCAAAACAATTTTTTTAACTTATCTAGCTCGGTAACTTAAAATACTATATTGTCTATGCCTTTTATCGATTTCTAGTCAATAACAAACTAATTATTACTAACCAAATCTAACATGTAATATGTAAAGTATGATAACAAACAATCATCACAATGAACACATAACACAAAAGATTTCACATGGAAAACCCTATGAAGGGAAAAGCCACCTGGCACCCCACCCCGGCAACCAAAAAATGTTCATTCTTCTGAAGTGAGGTCAGTGAAGACCCCAACCCTATTAAAGGTTATAAACATGCTATTACATGTGACCTTGTTAGAGGATTTTAGACCAAACCATTATCGTCCAACTAGCATTCACTATGAGGTTGACATGATAACAATTTTCATTCTATGAATGAAACATAAAAGACTTTCAAGTCCACTCGGTTTAAGAGATTTCTTTGTTTACAATGGTTAAAGTGTAATAGTAGTTGATCTGAATACAGTATATCTTCAATTGTAGATTATCAGATCTATTTTAAGCTCAATCAAATCCTTTGATCAATTTATCAATTCTGTATCAAAATAATTGATGACTTACTATCACTCGTAATAGATTTCTGATGCTTGGTAAATTCTATAGTTAGGTTCTTCTTAACCAGTTTGAGTAGGCATACATGAAGCTTGTTCATGTGATAGTTATGTAGTCTCCTTCTTCCTCTGGCAATTTTTGTCATAATGAAAACCTTAGTCTCTTAAATACACAAGTAAACCATTTTCTTTTCCTCCACAAGATTTTTCTACTTATTCCACTTCATCCATTTTTCCACTTAAACCTTCCTCGACAGTTGTGCCAGTAAAATGAATTGATTTCATCCTTTAGATCTTCCTTGAATTTATGCTAGCCATTGATCTTGATAACAAACATTATCTCTATCACTGATTTTGATGTACTTTATAGCTCAACAATCCTTAATGGCTAAACTAATCATTTAGTTCCTTTTCTCCCTACTGTGTTAACAAAGAAATGTGTCAGTGAACACAAGCTTAGTTTATGGTTGTGCCCAATATACACTGCATCTCCTCAGTGTATACTGAAATGCTCCATCAACCCAACCACACTACTTTGTGTCTTTTAGCTCTTTTCTTCATCATAGATGAATGCAAACATAATTAAGTCAATAGCATAAAGTCATAGACTCATCAGCAAGTTACACAATGTATTCTTATCCTCATCTATCATATACATCTTCCTCATGTAGATATTTATGTTCTTCATCTCTTTTTCTCATTTTTTTACATATGTTTAGTTATAGTAACTCACACAATAAGTACTATTAAACTAGTTAACATCAATGACCAACATATTACTGATTTAATCATATGTCATATCTAACCAGCAACTCGGTGATCTCTAATCACATATTCTTCAGTCAAGTTCTAAATCAGTTGTAGTTCATCAATCCTCTCCCTTTGGCATTGATGGAAACTCAAATAATATGAAATATACCATACAAATACCAAACATGTATTATACAACTCTATGAACAAATGTTGTACAAGCTCTCCGATTCCTTCTTCTATTCTCAGTAGTTGATCTTCAGTGCTCTCCCCTTTCTTTCAATTTGTCTCTCCCTTAGACAAATGTTTCAGTTTTCTCATCGGTGCATCTTGTTTCATATGGTTTATCTCTCCCTTTGAAAAACAATTCCAAAGAAACAAATAAAAATGTAGCTCTATAGTAGCCATGTAACTCTCTGTTGTCTAGTGAATTCTCTATATCCCTGTATACTGATATGGAAATCTATTCCAGTTCTCCAAACTTTTCACAACCTTAGACATGATCCAAAGTGTGAACTATGCTACATCAACATCTTTGATCTTCTGATAAAATTAGGCTGATGCAACATCCAGATCACATTTAGTGACTAGTAGATAGGGGATAGACCCCCAAGTCTAGTCCTCAAGTACTCAAATGTATCCTTTGGTAGAGGCTTTGTAAATATGTCTGCAAGTTGTTCTTTTGATGTAACAAACTCTAGCTTTACTTGCTTCTTCTCCTTTACTTGTTCTCTTAAGTAGTGATACTTAATAGATATATACTTTTTTTTAGATTGCAATCATTGGATTCTTTGAAATGTTTATTGCAACTTGTTTCATCATAGTATATAATCATTTGCTCAATGATTATCTCATTCATACCTTCCAATACTTGCTTAATATATGCAATATTTGAATAGTTTGTAGCAGCAACAACATACTCTGCTTCGGCTTTAGACTGAGAAATGCAAGCTTGATTCTTACTTGTCCATGTTAACAAGTCTTTCACCAAAGAAAAATGCTCCTCCATTGGTACTTTTTTTTGTCAAGCATATTTCTAGTCCAATCAACATCGGTATAGACTTTGAGTTCAAATTTTCCTTCCTTAGGATACCATAATCCATAATCTTTTGTTTTCTTTAGGTATCTTAGGACTCTTTTTGTAGAAACCATGTGTGACTCTCTAGGGTTTGCAGAAAATCTTGCAACGATTCCCACAACATGTGCTATGTTTGGTCTACTATGCACAAATACATTAACTTACCCCAATCATTGATCAATGCAGTGTCTAGTTCACTTCTGTAGTTTCATCTTCCTTAGTCAGTTTATATCCAATAGCCATCGGTGTTTCCATAGGTTTAGCATCTTCCATGCCAAATGTCTTCAATACTTCCTTGATATATTTAGATTGTGTGATGAATATACCATCATTCTGCTGAATCACTTGTAGTCCTAGAAAGAACTTAATCTCTCCAAACATAGACATTTCAAATTCACTTCTCATTTCATCAGCAAATGACTTACAGATTTGATCTTGTCCTCCAAATTATAATGTCATCCACAAATATTTCAGCAATAAGAATAGTATCATCAGTATCTCCTTTCATATACAAATTGTTGTTCTCACTTATTTTAACAAATCCAATACTTAACAAATAAGCATGCAGCCTCTCATACCAGGCTCTCAGTGCTTGCTTCAAACTATATAAAGCTTTATGTAATCTACATACCATTTCTTTGTTTTCTAGATCAATGAACCCCTTCAGGTTGTTCTATGTAGACTTCCTTCTTCAAGTATTCCATTCAGAAATGCTGACTTGACATCCATTTGGTAAACTTTGAACTTTTTATTTTGTAGCATATGCAAGTAACATTCTAACTCCTTCTAATCTAGCAATAGGTGCAAATGTTTCATCATAGTCAATTCCTTCCTCCTATGCATATCCTTTACATACAAATCTAGCTTTATTCCTTCTTACTTCTCCATTCTCATTATGCTTGTTTTCTGAATATCCACTTAGTACCGATAACATTCTTATCTTTAGGTCAGGGTACTAAGGTCTAGGTTTTGTTCTTCTCTCTATCTCCTCTATTTTCCTCTTTCATTGCATTAACCCATTCAATCATTTTCTAATGAAACTTTTACATTCTTTGGTTCATAATCACAAACTAGACATGTACCATGTCTTGCTTTACTCCTTGTTTGTCTCCAATGATTTGCATCTCAGGATGATGTCTTTTGACAAAAATTGCCAGTAATCAATTTCTTCTTTCTTGTGCATCCTGTACAGGTTCATTTTCTTGCTCGGTGGGTTCTTCATGCTCGTCAGTTTCTCTTTCCTGCTCCTTGGTATTATTTTCCTGCTGATTGGTTGTCACTGTCTATGGCTTCAGTAGATACTCAAGTTGTTCAATGTAAGTGAATCTACTATAGTCTTCTAGTTCCTTTCTTCTTTCCTCTATATTCTTATCATCAAACTCATCAACTCAAACATTAGTACTCTCAATCATTTTATTTGTAACTCTATTCAGATACTTATATGATTACTATTACTGGAATATCCTAGAAAAATCCACTCATCACCTTTTGAGTCAAAGTTTCCATTTATTTTCATCTTTCACAATAAAAACATTTACTTCCAAAAAATTATAAAATAATTTATAGTGGGTTTTGTGTCCAAACCATAAATCATAGGGTGTCTTATTAGTCTCCTTCTTCATTTGTACTTTGTTTAGCACATAAACTATAGTGCTAATAGCTTCCCTCTAGTATGTCTGGGAAACATTCTTTTATATCATTAATGTTCTTTGCGCAGTCAACAATTTACCTATTCCCTCCTTTCAGCAATGTCATTATGTTGTGGTGTCATCGGTGCAAAGACCTATCTTTTAATACCATGCTCATTACAAAAATTTAGTAAATTTATTAGAGATAAATTCACCTTCTCTATCAGATCTTAAGCATTTCAAATCTTTACCAGTCTATTTCTCTACTTTTGCTTTATACCATTTTAAACATCTTGAATGCCTTAGATTTTTCTTTTAAGAACATGATAGTCATCAACCTAGTATAATCATCAACAAAAAGAATAAAATATATGTCTCCATAATAACTCTGAGTTCTCATAGGACCACATAGGTCGGTATGCACTAACTCAAGTATCTTCTTTGTTGAATAGTCTTTTCTTTTGAAACTAGATTTAGTCATCTTACCTTTCTAACATTCATGACACATAACATGATCCATCTTAGATAAGTTAGGTAGACCTCTAACTCTTTTCCTTTTACTGATCTTAGTCATGTTATCAAAGTTCACATGGCATAACCTTTTATGCCACAACCATGCATCTTCATCTTTCATTATTAAACAAGAATATTGATCATTATCGAGATAAAACAAATTACCTCTATAGTGTGCACCAGTTCTAACAAGTCTTCCTCCATCATCAAATATTTTCACCTTTTTCCTCTCAAAAGAAATTCGATGGCCTGAATTATTCAGTTGTGCCACACTTAGCAAATTATAGTTTAGTCCTTTTACCCAATAAGCATTTTCACATTTTAATCTATCATTTATCATTAGGGATCCTTTACCTTTTACCATACAGGGTGCATCATTTCCCATTTTTAAAGACCCTCCATTGTATTCTTCAAGATAATCAAATTTTTCTTCATCACAAGTCATGTGATGTGTACAAGCCACTATCTATAATCAGTGTATCATTCTTATTAACCTTAGAGATAAGTGATGTCTCTACATACCTTTCATCTTCTTAGGAATCATCCTTCATTGCCACAAATACAACCTCCACATCATCATCAATGTCAGTATTGTTGATATCTTCTTCCTCAGCAATGAAACATACCTTCTTGCCCTTGTCATTATTATCTTAGTTATCTCTATTATAGTATCAATAGCCTCTATTGTACCATCTCCCCATAACTTCCTTCAAATCAGTCTTTGGTTCTATCATCATCTTTCTTGTGTGGACATCTAGCAACAATTTGACCAACTTCTTTATAGTTAAATCATGCTAAAGGTAACTTGCCCTCTATACCTTCCTTTACCTTTAGGTAACCTTTTGGCCATAAGAGCTTCAATTTCATCATGCTCATCATCAGTATTGTTGTCACTATCATCATTCTTATTTCTAGACATACCAATCTTCAGAGAAGTCCATAAAAGTGGATTCAACATTGGGGTGCAACACTATTATCATAATTATTCAATTCAAATTGTTGTAAGCTTTCCAATAAGATTATCAAGAGTAAGTGTGTTGTTAGGTGCTGACCTATTTTCATAAATTGTTGATATTCTAAGGGCATATATAGGAAAATAAGATCCTTAGAATTTTTCTTACCAAAATGTCTCCATCAATGACTTCCATTTGATGCTCTAATTAGCATGAACTACCTACTTTATTCTCTTTGTGTACTGCACAATGTTTTCACCTTCTTTCATCTTCATGTCATTGAATCTCCCTCTTGAGCTTTCAGCTCTTGCTCTCTTGACATTCGCATCACCACTATAAACTTAAGCTAATTTATCCCACATCTACTTAGGAGTAGTACAGTTCCTTGATATCTTCAAATTCAGCATCTGAACAGGCAACAAACAATTTCCATCATAGTAACATTATGTCCATGCCTTTCCCTTAGTTGATCAAGGGTCAAGGGACCCATTGGGTGGTGCAAGGTATCCATGTTGTCATTAGATCTAGGGTAGAATTCCCAATCCCAGATATATGCAGGCTTAATTCGACTTTGCCATATTGTGAAGTTATCTTTGTTTAGCTTTGGCACTTCCCCTCTTAAAAATTTTGAGACCTTTGTACTAAAGTCCTTAAAACTCTGTTCCAAGCAACCAATGCTCTGATACCAATTGTTAGATAACTGAGAGGGGGTCTAAATTAGTTATCCTCAGTCCCAAATCAAAATGTATAATCCAAAACAATTTACTTAAAACTTCTACAACTCGATAACTTAAAATACTATACTGTCTGTGCTTTTTACGGATTACCAATCAATAACAAACTAATGATTATAGACAAAATCTAACATGTAATATGTAAAGTATGTCATGCCCATAAATTTGCACACAAAAACACACAATTTTTTTTTTTATAAAGTTATAAGTTTATGTTTAAGGTTAAATGTCGACATAAGTTGATTGGTTAAAAATTTTGAGAAAGGAGGTTACTATCAATTGAAGGAATACATGGTGAGGGTTAATAGTCATGTTCAATAAGACCAAGTTGAGAAGCTCAACAACTTCTTGGGTTAACAAACCTTATCCTAGTCATAACTCATTAAATTTATTGTTTACTAAACATGAAAACATTAATATAATTTAATAAATTTAACTATCTTTTCTTCAACCACTAGAGCTAACTTTGATTTAATCATCGGATATCATATTAAATTAAACTATGGTTTAATAAAGTGTCCCATAAAATGATAATCAAATTTTAAGGAATTTAGTCATTACTAAAATCGTTTATCTCAGCCTAAAGTTCTCATGAGAATTAAGTCATTAAAAATATCTTATGTTAAAATGAGTAAAGTACTAGTTAAATAAATTTACTAATGTAAGGATTTATCTCATTTGATTTAAAATAATATAAATTAAATTTACCCACAATAAAAAAACTACTTAACTATGCTACTCAATGATGAGAACAAATTTAATAACCCATAACAAGTTAGGTGACTTAAAAATTCATCTAAATACTCACATCCATTTATCCTTTAATTGAATTAGCTAAATCGATTAAGTTCATCTTATCATTATTAACCGCGTTAATAGAAGAAACACATATTTGTTAATAATTATAATTATCAAAATACAAAATATTAATTCATAAACATGTTTATTAATATTTAAATTTATTAATAAATATTATCATTAAATAACAATTACTAAATATTATTTAATAATATATATCTATTAATAAATAATTTTAATATTAAATAAACTAAATTAAAAATTTAAAAAAAATGCATATATCATAAATTTTTTTAAAGTCCATAGGGGACTGTAGCAGACCCCACCACCTTGCCCGCGATAGGCTTGCTTGCCTACGGTAGCGTACCACCCTACCGAGGTAGGACGGTACCTTGTCATGGCAGGGAGGCCTTATCATGACAGGGCATGGGGGGTCATGGGGGCAATGGTCCCACGAAAGGGGGGGTCCACGTGTCCCCCCCCCCCCCCCCCCCCTCTTCACACCCTTTTTTTTTTATAACCTCTATTTAAAAAAAATAAAAATTATTTAAAATGATTTTTATTATTATATATATTTTTTTAAAAACCACTACTTTGCAACACAAGGCATATGTGGGGTCTTTTTTTTGGAAATGGTATTTTTTTTTAATTTATTATTTTTATTTTTTTATATCTTAAGTCTCATTGATGAAGGGTGCTCCCCTTAATACCATAAACACATAACAGAACAGAGAAACAACAACAACAATATGCAAGAACAGAAAATTGGCTTCTTATTATCTCCACAAATGTGGAATTCCAAACTTTCAAAATTACAATACGCAAAGCCAAATGGGCATTCCCTTACAATATTCTGTAGGACAAAGCCTCGGAATCATTACCCCAAATCTACCCAGAACTGCCCTAGACAACACTGCGGGCCTTCTTTATGTAGGCATTTTCCACCGCCGAGGAAGGGTTCCAAAAATTTAGCCCTAAGGGCTGACCAAACTTAGAATTATTTTATTTTCAATTTATTACATCAAAGGTCAGCTCAAAATAACCTTTGAAACCCGAACAAAAATTTTGAAGGAAAATTATTTTCTACCATTTCAGGTGAACCCAACTTCCAGAGACATAAGTCATCACCAGTTGACCCGATTGACTATTATAACCCCCATTTCATAAACACCACGACGCGTTGTAAAAGGCC